>AJFK01000326.1:0-32404 GCA_000467715.1 Hysterium pulicare CBS 123377 | reverse complement strand
AATTACTCTGGCAATTAATTACTCTGGCAAGAAAGGCAGTGCGAACAGGACGTCGTACAAAGCAGGAAGCCCAATCCAGTTAGGGCAGATGACGAGAAAAGCCATGGAGTGAAGGATGACATGTATAGTCAGAGTGAGCTCTCATGTCGTACTGGGCGGTAAAGAGACGAAATCGGTGAGAGCGAGGGGCGTCTCCGATCTCATTTGTAATCTTTATAGAGGTAAAGGACACATATCAACTTCGTTGGTCTTTATCTCCAAATCGTGTCATAAAGATCCATGGCATTTCTTAAGCTGCCAGAGCGCAATGGATAATGTAACGCGCTCTGGACCCTGAAGTGAACCTTGTGGGGTTATTTCCTGAGCTTCATATTGTTATCCTAAGTATCAAAGCGTATACCATCTTGCTCCATGTAAAGATAAAGGTCTCTGTTGCACTGATTAGCCAAGATGCTAGCAGAAAATGAAAGTTTGTGCCATCACTCCTAATGCCGACATTACTATCTTCATATCCCAGTTATTCAGCTTCGCTAGCCTCCGAGCTGTTCAGCCCATCCTTGGAGCCCATCTCTGTACGCGCAGTTGTCAGTAGCTTCATAGGCGGAAACAGCATCACACATCTTTCTTGGGCCATCGAGAGCCTTAGGGGGACCTCGAGGAAGTCTAGCAATTTACGATGAAGGAGGTAGTCGTCCAAGTTTTTTCTTCTTCTAATGATATCAAGATGAACCCAGTCTTTGCTTCTGCAGCAATAAAGATGCGTCGGAAATATATTGATAATAAACGCTCTATCGTTGGTACCGAAGTCGGACTACAGCCGACGGGGGACTCTTTTACTAGCCTGTGCGCTGTGGATATGGCTTTGCTATTTTCTAGTGGTAGAATTGATTATTGAGAGTGACAGATAAGTGAAGTGGTAAAATGGTAGGAATTCCAAATAAGGTTTTGGTCTCACATGTTGGAGAAGGCTGGTTATCAATCGTACCCAAGAGACAATAGAGCACACGGGCTGGGAATGCCTGCGGGCTTCAGTACAAACCGCCATGGTCTAAATAGAAGGAAGTTGTTCCTTCATGACAATGACATATTTAGTTGGGCCGCTGACGAAGATATGGTAGAGTCTGTTATCACCAATACCGACATCGCACAAGATGTAGGTTCATAGTACTTACATTGAGAGGTGGAGCTGAATTAAGGTGTAAAGATGGTCCTCATCATATTCAAGGCGTTCATCTCAGCGACAATTTAGGACAAATCAGCCACTGTTGGGCGGGTTCATGTCCCGAAATAGTGAAGATGAAGATAGATGAGGTAATTGATGCCGTAGAAGCAAAGGAAATGGGATAAAGGGTGGGGGGATCAGCATTCCCAAGTTATCGTAGAGCTATCTACTTGGGAATTGGGGAGAACAATAACCGGGAAATCGATCGCGTCCAAGCCGTCACAGCTCTCTCCGTTTGGAAGCGAGAGTAGCAGGAGAAGAGCACTGGAAAGGTAGAATGTTATGACGATAGCTCAAGGCTCTTCATAGCGATCTCTACTCCTTGACTTTGTGTCAGCCTGGCACCGTGGACGATGAGTGGCGCCACCATATACCAGAGAAGCTAAAATTTGCGCGGTTTTAAAGTCAATGCTGTCGAATTCGCAGACCGTAGGATCGGAAGCATGGATGCAATCTCACGGATTACTCAGTGCAGAGGGTTGATGAATTGATGAAATCCAGTCCAAGGCAAGATAAATGTAACGTCTAATGAATCGCATTGGTAGCATCGAGGATAGATGGATGGATGTTGGTAAAAGTTCAGATCTGGACTTCGATCCTCCCCCACACGGCTCATCATTCTTCGATGTAGGGCCGTATTTAACGCATCGCCAGGCAATTTCGCAGCGCATCACAAGAGGAACTGAAATCGATAGCAGGTTTGTCGACAAGGCGCCGCATTAGAATTGGTTGGGAGGTGTAGATAGAGCTCAGTGGTCAAGATTCATAGCAACCTATGATTTTGATCGATTCCTCTGGGACTTGTCGATAATGGGGATAATGAGAGCGAGGTCGTACTTACGCAGACCTATCGACTTCGGAGGTGTCATGAAGAAAATGTCGCTTATATCCCTTCATGGTAGAGAGGGGCACTGGAGCTGCCCGAACAACGGAGCGAAATATCCATTCACTGGGCGCTAACGTCTTCACCAAAAACAAAGTATTACGAAGTTCAACTTGAATATTAGCCGCTCGAAGAGAGTTCTCTTTTTCGATTATTGGAATTAATGAAACTTAACTTAGAGGCTTAGCCTCTGGGACGAAATCCTCTTTTTCGATTATCGGGATTAACGAGATTTGAATTAGAGGCTAAACCTCTAAGACATATCCATTTATTGTAATTATCGGAATCAATGAAACCCAACCCAGAGGCTAAGCATCCAAGATAAACTTCTTTACTATGATTATCAGAATTAAGGAAATTAAATTCCGACGCTTAGGCTCTGAGACGAGATGCGTCGGTACAATACCATAACCTAGTAATTTCGTCTTGGTGGACAGCGAGGAAAGGCATCTCCCTCTGCCACTACACAATATCTGCCCCCGTCAATGAAGTGAATACAAAGGAGCGTCGCTATATCACAAAACCAAGACCAACCAATCAATGCAAGTAGTCAATTAATGTCAAGGAGGTCCAGATCCCAGGTAGCTATTTGCCAGCCAATCAAATACCCCCCGGACATCGCATCAATTGGAAGGGTGATACACTTAAAGCCGAACGGTGATTGGAGGTGCGCAAAAGAGAATCAAGAGTCAAAGGCTCGACGAGGGAAGGATCCACGAAGCGAAGCGAGGGCAATGAGCAGCTTGTACTGGCTGATTTGGACGCGAGCCTCTCAATGGCACGATTTGACAGCGGATTTGTCTTGAATAACGCAATCGTGGAAAGCTATCAACATTAAATGCCACACTTGGAACAAAGACCCACGTTAGGAATGTAAATTAACTGTTCGTTCACCATCTAGCAATGCGCTCCATCTAGCAACATCCACAAGCTAATCCACCTTGCACGCCTTGATCGCGCCTGACGGGTAGTGTAGGATTATCAATGACTGTGGTTGGGCCTGTACACTTCTGAGCTTGTCGAGCTACTGTCAAGAGCACTTGCTCAATATTGGTAACGCTTTGCGCGGACATCTCGGGGAACAGGAGTCAAAGACTATTAGTGAATTCCTAACAGCGTATTGTGTCAGCGATACCCAAGCAAGATAAAGCCTTCATTCAGCATAGATACCGTGCATTTGCCACTGTGTAATCATACACTTTCTCATGTTGGATTTTTTGCCAATGGCGTTGAATTCTCTTCTTCTCGGCTTCTTCGCCCGGGGTTTTTCGCCCTGGCTATCTTTCCCGCTCGGGAGGCTACTCTTTGGTATCGAATGCGGTATCCTCGAATGTCCGATTTTCCACGGGACACAGCACGTTATTGGCACAGCGTTGCAGATCGTCGAAGTCGTCGGCGAAGGCAGTTCCTGCGAGTTTTCGCCATTTTTGAAGGTGCAGTGAGGCAATCAAAGGGGAGCACAGAGTCGTCAAACAAGATCAATTCGTCCATGAACCGAAAGATCGCACGATAAGATGCTGTCCCCTAATATGTGCCATGAGTAGAAGGGTGAATATATCGAGGAGGGGAGCACGGAGCGGAATAACTATACACCGGATGCTGGATCATTCACCATCCACTACTTATTCACGCCAACACAGACCAATCCTCCACAACACCCTCAAGCAATGTCTCGAAATCTCCGTATCAGCTTCGTGGCCTCATCGCATCCCTTAAACTTCGCCGATCTCCATCTGCAGTACCGAAGTCTTGTCGATATACACGACGCGGATCTGCCGACGTCGAAGTAAGGCACGAGCCGTCCTCTATCCTCCGAACGGAAAGCTTGCTACTCTCCATGCTTGCGTAGTCGGCTACCGGGTTCTCCAATAAGCACTATCCCATGCGATGTCATCCCGAAAAATAATTTCTTTCACCATACTCCGATGCCAAAGTGGATACCCGGAAGATACCCTCAAAACTGGTCATGACTCGCTCGTATAATACAGAGAAGGAAGATAAGATATTCTCGGACTCTGAGGGAGATGTTGTAGGAGGGGAGCAGCGTTGTCTTTATAAACGGAGCTCGTAGCTTCAACCATGGCAGATGGTAAGTGTCTAATCGCCTCGTCATGGCATCTTCTAACCTGTTCATTATTAGTCTGGGATTTCGCATGACCCAAAGAATGAAGCTATCTAGTCAGAGCATTCTCGGTACAATGGCTCCACCCATCGCGAATTCTTCGCAGTTTTGCAACCTTGCATTCTTATTCAATGAAATCAACCATGAATGAGAGCTTTAAACATAATCACCGCTTACGCGTGGTTGAGCTTAATCAAACTCTTCTTCGATCTCGCATTCAACCTGTACCAGACTATGCCGATATTGCGGCCAACTGCCTCACACCGTTTATTGAACGGGCTGGCTCACTCCGGCCACCTCCAGTATCACGACACCCAGAACAACGACCGTCTTGACCATATTCTACCATAGCTACCTCGCGAAACAGTCCATTTTCACGGTTGGTTGAGTACGGTGTGCTGCCAGCCGTGTCATGACAGAATGGAAACTCGGTGAGAGGAATTCCAACAAGGGATGGGTTCATATTATTGAAGCACAAAGCTGCTGGTCAGGATTGAATCCGGATGGACAAATAAGCAACAGTGCTGAATTTGATACGTCGAAACTGGCGGTATCATGGCTTGGAAAGGCACCAACGCGACCTCTGAGAAGATGTATGGCGTTTCTATCCATAATTCGAATGTTGCGGAGAAGAAACAGCACTCTGAGTAACACTGGTCAATGCGCTGCCAAAAGCCTTGGGTAACTCGCTCTACCAAGATTCTCAGAGGAGAAGTAATACTGACGCCGAGCTTAGAAACGCCCAAATAAGCTCCATCTCTGCTCACAACTACATTAAAAGAGTCTATTAGGCCGTCAGGATTATTAAGTGGAGCTTCAGCGATCCCCGTGTCAATTCAACAGCACGCATGCGGAGTGCCAGGACTGGGGCCCGGAGTTCAATCTGGCGGGAAGGCTGGCCGCTATTACCACTGAACTGTTGACGCCGTTACAGTATGAGTCGAACTGCTGTTTCAGTATCCGTTCCATGGGATGTTTAGGAAAGTCGCCCAGATAGATACGGCGCTGGCAACGTTGGATCTGGTATATGAATGAAAGAGCTTTTCTCTATTTTATGTCCATAATACATAAACATGCTTCTTTGATGGAAGTAAAAAGAATGCGTGCCGTAAGAAAGATCTGGAGCGGGCGCAACTCGATGAATGTTGACATTGACGACGTAAGCTTTTCTTCGGACCCCGCCAGTCACCCAGGTACCTTGTCTTACATGTCATCTCTAACTTTTCACCTGTTAGGGGAACCAATTCACAACCGCTTCATACTCGCTCGCCTAAATCAATTCGCGCTACTACATGTCCATCAACCTCAAAAATCGACTCGTTCACTTCCATCAACGGCCTGATGATTCTGGTTTCCATTTGGAGCCAGAAGAGATCCTTGAGTTCCATATTCAATACGAAAGGAATCGGAAGGGATGATGTTAAATCTCCATTCATAACGGGACTCCACTAAGATCGGGTGCTTGCAATAATAATGACAGTCAAATCTCGAAACAAAGGAATATAACTTATTGCAGATAAAAGAACTGGAGAACTAATGGAGGGTAAAGTCATGAACGACAAGGGAGGAAAAATTAGCTCAGTCGCTGGATATTGGTGTTGATTCCCTCCGCATCTCGATCTGCTGATATCTTCTAGAGTAACTTCGTACTATCTAGGTAAGTAACAGCTTCATCCTCCATCTAAGATCGCTCTTCGTCTCTTTCTATTCGGCCCCTCCCCAAAGCCAATATGCTTGCCTCGATTTGGGCGAATTGATCCCCCTCCCTTCCTCCACCTCCAGAGCGGGGCTTAGTTCGACCGCCGCCGATTTCAAGCTGATCTGTCGCTAGGCTTTCACTGTGCCTCACGCTGGCTACAATAATTTGGAATATAATGATCTTCCGTCGCGCAAAATAGGCTTTGATAACCTATGGATGTCTCAGAGTTATGGGCTTTGGCGAGGAAGAGCTGACGGAGTTGAGTCAGACCTAGCGTGATGCCAAACGTACCGAACCAAAGGCGAAGCCCCCGGAAAGGAAGATCCTGCCAAACCTTAAAGCACCTCCGAATTACAAAGAATAGTTTCACGAGGAAATTATCCTTTAGGCGCTGGACGGATTTATCAAAGCACTTTGGGGCAGGGGGCCTTGGTTCCGCCAGCCGGCGCTGCGGACGATTTGGAAGCTTGGCTATACTTCTCCAATCAATTTCTCGGCATTGCAATTCTTGCTGGGGCAAAGACGTATGCCCAGTTATATTCATTGCTCGGCTCAATCTTTGGAAAGATGAATTGGAAGCAATCATGTGATCATGTGATCCCAGCTTCCTGGTCCATTTTGGAGAATCTGCCATGCTCCCTCGAATATTCGTCGTTATAGCCGGGAGCACTCCAGGAGCCTTTTCCTTTTATGGGCCTCTCTCCTACGTCTAAAAGGCTCGTTGTATCCTGTGCCTCTGCTTGTGGACTGAGATACGGGTAGTAAGAACGGTTGTTGCACCCCGTCATGTCGGCCTCACTGGTTGAACGAACGTCGTTGCATGAACATTATCATCACACTCCATCAATCTCAAAGAGGCCCCCATGCTCCATTGCCTAAAGAGATCATGTATCAATCTAGTCGCCAACGAAGAGACTCCAAGCCACGCTCCTCCGTTGTTGTTGCATCGATGCTGATGACCTTTAAATTCATGCTGAGCTTTGAGTTCACTCACCTGATTCCACCCAGTTTGATCGGAAATGCATCGCAAAAGGGCATGCTTATTCAAGCCCGGCAGCTACACAATTCCGGCTCTAGGGAACATTATTATGGAGCAAGTCTATGCCCATCTCTTCGGCCAAGCTTGAATTTTGTCTCAAAAGGAATCCTTGGCGCCTAGACACCATACAAGCCATGGTTCAACTTTCTCAGCGACCTGGATTTACGACAAAGATATTGGGCCCATTCTGTTTTGGGATCCACGGTTAGATCCAAGATGGAAAGTATCGGAAGAAATTAGCCTCGGGATTGATACAGGACGAGTTCTCCTCCAGCAAACCGATCTGTCGCACTCAGCTGGGATACACCTATACGAAGTTTCTCATGATTCTATGGAACTTCTCTTCTCAATGCGATCAAAATGAACGAGAAATCGAAGAACACCATTACGCCATTCAATGAAATTGACCACAATTGAGAGTTTCAAAAATCTTCGCTTAGACGTGGTTGAGCTTTACCAAACTCTTCTCCAATAAAATCAGACCTCCAAACCCCGTCGGCTCTGTCCACGTTCAAACATCCCATACGGAGATACCGCGTTATTGGAGATATGCCGGGACTACCCACTAACGGAATCGTGTGCCGCCTCATCTACCGCCCACTCGAACCTGGAGCTGGAAAATTTCTTTTCTTTCAGCCGAGCTGCCGCGGGGGAGAAGACGATCTTGGAAATGGGTAACCAATTCTTCGATGCCAAGATCAGTGAGATGGACGCTTTGCTGTAAATCAACAGTCATTAGTACAAGTCAATTGCGCCTAAATTGGATCCACTAGCGCCAATCCAAAGAGCCCCCGTGCTCTCTAAGTGAGATTTGGGCAAAGTACGTTACCACCATTCGAACTCTTTCGATTATTATCCTCTGTTTGAGCTATACACAGAATCTTCCGCTGCGTAAGACCTTTCGCTCCCCGATTCAACTCCAGTACCTGCTACCTAAGCTATTCAGGTCGCAGTTCACTTCTCTTTGCCAAGCCACGCGCCGCAACGAAAAGGAAATCTGCACATCAAGGCACGCTTCTCAGTGGCATAATATTCTAGATTTGCTCGCATATAATCCAACCTCTCTATATTCGGCGTCTCGAATTTCTCTATGAAGATTGTCGGGCTTCATAAACATATTCTAGCATCTTCATCGAAAGAATTCTTAATAAATACAGAATCGCATATGTTTGCTTGACTTCATGTAGAGTTGGTTCTTAATTGGCTTTAGCGTTTATTGAGCCGCAGCGGATTTCCTCCGTGGGATTGGCTTTCGGCATTTCGTAGCACCCTTCTCCTTCCCCCGGCTTGGTCTATACTGGAACTTCAAGCTTTTCTTCTGAGACGTCCTCGATAATCTCCATTCTCGAAATCTCGGAGCATTTTGGCATATTAATGTGTCTTATTCTCACGATGAACGCATGCCCAAAAACCGACCTTCCGTGAGACCCCCACGAGAAGGCAGATTGCGTCAAGTTTGATAGAATGCTTAGGTAGACCCTTCAACGAGCTTTCCACTAACGTAACCATCTATACATGCATGCATGCAGTCGTCGGCTATGAATGTCTTCTTTTGATTCATGATTGGACGGATTGCGCATACGTTTCGTTTCTACCCTCCGAAGGCCCCGGACTTCACACCTGCAGTTAGCGAGAAGTATGATAGGGAACTGAGTCCTGCTCTGATCATGCAAACAAGCAAACAACATAGCACGAAACAACCATCCCACCAAAATGGAAGAAAAGACACCACCAAACCCTCGACTCACTACTTCAACCCCTTCTTCTGGGGGCGCGAAAGTCTCATTTAAGATTCGATGACTTCTATTCTCTTCCTGCTTTTACCATTTTTGGGCCTGGCAGATCCCTTTCCCGGTTCACATTCGGCCTTCATCTCTTCACTCGGACCACGGAAGAGGCGGAGGATTGATCGACTTTACTGGTCTACTGGAGCTTCAACTTCTTTTATTGGGGACGTGATCACCTCATCGCAAGACTCAACAACTTCTTTGGCTTTCTTAGCTCTGCTTTCCTTGTTTCGAGAGTTTCCTCTGGCCCTTCATCGGCGTAAATCTCTTCCCTTCTTGGTTTTCTCCGCCTTATCCTTGACAGTAGGAGCTTTGTGGAACTTTCTCGTCAGCATTGTCGGCGGTAGCAGGTCTCCTGCATCTCTTGGATTTGCTTTTATTAGGGCTCTAGCGAATTCTCTTCGACCTAGATGGTGTTAGAGGTGCCTTGAGAATGCATGCCATCTCCCCATGTATGGATCCATCCCTCTCTTGATCCCTGATCCTGAAGTATGAATGCCCTCTACCGCCCGTCGATTTAAATTACTTCGCACGCAGGCCATTGAATAGACAGAGAAGCACTCCAAATAGAGCCTATTATCCTACCACCAAAACCACACATGAAGAATGAGGCAAACACCACATCCCTCCCACCAGACAGGAGACACGAGAGGCGAAGGCACGATGATCCTATTGCTCACACTACATAAAAGCTAACCTGTTGTCCCTGAAGCAAAAGCGTCGAAGAATCGAATAACCAACCAACCAGGCAGCGTAGAGCCGACTAGGTAAAGTATTGATGAACCCTCTATCCAGGCCACACAGAGTATGAAGCATCCAAGAACGACCAACCGAGTAGTTCGGGTAAGGTTTCTACCAATAACATTTGGCATCAGAGTTCGTTCTCTGAACGGCGTGCAATTTCTCAAAAGCCTTGAATGGGAGGCTCACTCGGCTACCATTTCCCAGTCAACTGTTTCAGTGCTCGGGATGAGCTGCAGCTCAGGCGCAACCAATTGGCACAGCCCTGATATGTCCTTTATGTCACCAGTGCATAACACATACCGATTTATTTCAGCCTCCTACGCCGGTTCCATGCACGGCAGGTCAGTGTTATTCACTGGGGCCTCCAGAGGAGTTAGTTTGAAGACATCTGCACCCTTCGCCAGGGCCGGTTGTTCTATGATCGCCCTCGCTGCACGCTCTTCACTAGCCGAGGCGGAACCCGCAGTGAAGAGGGCAGCCGCCGAAGCTCAATAAGTTCCTGCTGGATAGTGCCTCGATCAGCTCCCTGCGGACGAAATGAAGAGTGCTCTTGGGCATCTCGACGTCCTCGTCAACAGCGCGGGATATCTAATCTTTAGAGCATCGGTGATAGCAACATTTTTGAGTATTGGAAGACATGGGACATTAATTTCAATGGAACATATCTGTGTGCTCGTTACTTTCTCCCGGTACGCCTAGGTTTTCAGCTCACGAGTTGTGATAAATGTAACCAGCGCAGGCTGTCGAGTCATGATCCCGAATGCCTCGTCGTATCGGACATCCATGTTTGCGGTCTGTCGATTTCCTCAAGTTCTACACGCCGAGTACGCGCAACGAGGTCATATCACTATCGCTCTGCACTCTGGGGGGTGCAGACCGAGCTGGCACTTACAATGACTTAGTGGATATATGGGCATTTACCAGATACGGCCGAATTGTTTGCTGATACTATGGTTTGTTAGTAATGGGAGGGAGTGGTTATCGGGCAGACTTTTTACTGCTACCTGGAATATGGAGGAAGAGGATTTTGGCACAGCTCAACCACGCGTAGAGCGGTGATTACATTTAGAGCACTCATTTATGGTTAATTGCATTGAATGAGGTAACGGTGTTTCTTTGATTTTGCGTTGGGTTCTCATTGAGATCGCGCAGGACCCGAGCAAGGAAAACTTGTTGATGCGAAATGATGGAAAAATAGTCACAAAGCGCTCTTCTGACCTCCAATTCCGATGCCGCCCGAACAAATTCATCGATAATGTCAACGAATCAATCGCGGCTTCCGTTAGGATACCATTACCATTCTGCATTTCGATTCGATGAAGGGAAATGAAGGACGTGTATAGATTCAGGTAAGAACCGGTGCTCGTAATGGAGTGAGTGGATTTGAGAGCCTAACGTGCTTGGGCAATCAGCTAGCCTGTATAGGCAGTCACTAACCTATTTAGGATTTGAATGGAATGAATTTGGGCGTCAAATCCATTCCACTCCACTCCATTGCGAGCACTGGCAAGAACGAACTGTTTGGTTTTACTCGCCTCCTCGCTCCGCGCCTACTCGACATTGCAACTACAGCCTCTTACTGATCAATCTCGTTGAAGATGCTGACATCAATAGATAAATTCTTTGCTACCTCAAGCCTTGAGCATTCACCTCGCAGACGTTACATCCATGCCACCGCCGAGGAAGGTCGATCTCAAGTTTACGTCTAGAGCTCTGTACAAACATTTATCACGGGGACTTTATACGAACGATCAGCTCCTTACAACACGTCCTATTTACCATGCGGCATCATGACACTCGTAACCTACGCTAGCCATGGAAATGCCAAACTGGCATATGAGCGCTGTCGACGGGCCCATATGATCTTGCAACTGTGTTAACGATACTGGAAGTTTCTGATCCCATGTCCACGAACATAGGCGCCTCCCATCTTGTTATATGCAAGGCTCTGTCATGGCCGCTCCATGCCCAGCACCCCAGTTTTACTCATAAGCCGTCATAAGATTCTCCACCGGAGCGGAAAAGTAGGTGGGCGCAAGGGGGATTTCCAGTATTTCCACAATGGTCTCGCCGGTAGCACTCAAGACATACAGCCAAAATCTTCAATGCCTTTTGATAGTCGTATCTTTCGATTTGCGCCAGCTTAGCATTCATGGGGTGCCCCTGTCCTCAAGGCTTCGGGATTTGGGGTCTCTCGCCTAACAGTTATAAATCTTGTGGGTTTATGTAGCCGATTTACGAGACGACGATTGAACATCTATAGTCTTCCAATTACCTCCTTTTGAAGTATGGATGCCAAGGGCCGGTGTGAAATATTCCCCTTTCCACACATGACTCGTCAGGGCTTCGAATATATCGATCATCTGGCTCGTAACCAATTTCTTCACCTACTTTAAACGACCACAGAGGGTACGAATTTGTGTAATTGAGACATCCACTCACGATATGAAGACCGCAAATGGTCCGTTGTTGGTGAAGGAGTGATATGGTTTGTCTGTTCTACAGGAGTGCATACGACGGTGTAGAACCGGAATAGGCCGTTTCTGGTCTAGGTAAATGTAGGTATGACTGCGACGCGAAGGGTAATTATCCCATGGACGGCGTTATCGACGGGACATGCGTTAGACGAGAAAGATAGCAATCTGATACCCATTCAGATCCTGCTCACATCAATACCACCTCTCCCAGTTGTCCACGCCACTTTCAGAAGCAGATGAAAATGCACTAACCAGAGCAAAGGAAATGAACAGAATTTGCCTGACCAGACTTGCGCGACCTACAAAACATCTTTCAGACTCTGCATCACGAATGAGCATCATAGTTAACTACATCTGCCTACCGTGAGCGGGTTTGCGCAGGGTGCAATCTCATATCTGACTGCGGTCAGACTAAACAGGCCCAACGTGCTCGTCCACAGAGATATTGGAATTGAGGAGGTTGACGTTACTTTTAGGCAGCCATCACTTCCCAAACGAGACATCAAGGTGTGGCGAGCGAATCATAGAATACCGCTACTCGTATAAACTGAACATTTCCGAGTGGATTGACTAGAGAAGCGGATTCTTCACTTCTTCTTTGGGGTTAACCTCAGAGGTTGAGATTCTGCCACAGCTTTCCATGACGCCAAGATGTACGCAATGGAGGAGGGTCCGATCGTTGAAAATCTGCAGCGCCAACCTCATCATGGTATAGTACTTCCAATGGTTTCCCGATATTGGAAGAGATTGCAACGGCTTCGAAAGAATAAAGTTCGGGTTCAGGTCAATCTGCCCGAGAATGAGCTGCACGTGAATAAGCATATCGTACTGAAGGCGATAAGTTGCAGTATGTGCGCTCCCCGCCTCAGGGAGCTTTGGTTGTCGACGAGGAAAGAAATATTGAGTCTTGGTATGGGAGCAAGAAGGCGTATTATGGTGATTAATTCAGGCGATAGCATAACTGAATAGAAATGGAATAATGAAAAGGGTTACGAGAGTCAAGCCGGTTGGAAGTTCTCATGATCATGGACGTGTGCTATACCTTCTCGGTTCTTGCGTCTTATCCGAGCCTTCTCCGACGCCTTCTTCTTACCTTCTTCTAACATAACGGAAATACTTTCTTCTTCGAAGCCTTCTTGACAGTCTTCCAATTTCTGACTGTTTCCGCGTAGAATCCAGAGCGAATGTCCTCCTAACCAAGGATACTATTGCTGTATTCTTCATTGCATGATGGTTGATTCTTTGAGAAGCATTGTCGCAAAGTTGCGTGCCTTCAGAAATGCCGAGAGCAGATATGCTGATAAACCCCCCAGGAGAGAAGATAATGCCTTCGAAGAGCAAACTCGGCGAGGAATTTGGGCGGCATGACGGGCCAGCTGGACAACAAGCTCTGAAGGAGATATCTTTGATGATGTCACGACAACCATAACCCTTGACAACAGGCCAAAGCTTGATTTTGAGCAAGCCAGGTTCGACGCATAGACGAACGACGTGCACCGGAAGAGCAAGGAGAATCCAACAAAGGGCGTTCATGTTAGCTGCGAGCGGCATGTGTTGCAAGCGATCGGTGAATGATGGCCGCGGCGCCGCGTGTGACACAGCAGCTGTAAGCTTTCACCGAACAGGAAACCCTCCCGTGTGGCTGAGTAACAACCACGTCAAGTGGCCTATCACTAAAACCTGAGATTTGTTTCGGAACGGTGGTTTTGTCGAGCTTGCAGCTCGCTATCCCCGATGGCCATTCTCACCTTGTGCTGGAGTATAATCCAAGTATCGCGCCTTCGCATGCTTTGGCATTGCAAGATAGCCGTCATGCTCATGTTTCCATGCAGAGACAAGTCAGCTGTGAGGATATCAACTTGGCCCTTTCCAGCTGCCTACTCACCTTCGATTGTATGGATTATCATCAAGGTCAGTGTGGGTATCATTTGCGCTTGCCCGGCGCTCCTGCGCCCTTTGCTAAGCTACACTACTTCGATACCATTCACAGCAAAGCAAGACATCTCCTCAGCCGGCTCCGGACCTCACGACACGTCTCCTGGGGGAAACTGGATTAATGGTGGGATCGGCGGCGGAAGCAACTGTCTTGGACAACGTCAACTTGACTGGTATATTTATGAAATATCATTCTCTTGAGTTTGACTTTGAACGGAATGTCACAGTATGAAGTCCGACGCACGTTATGGAGTTAGAGCGACGAGGCCCTGTTCATTCGGACCAGAGCGCTCTGATCCCGCAGGTCTGCGTCCAACACGAATCGCGCCCGAGACACCAGCGAGCTGGACCAAGATTTCAGTATCAATCGTACTACTTACAGGGTTCGTGACAATAAGCCATGGCGGGAAGGACGAGACGCTGAGCACCTTGTCGCGATATCCATGAGCTTCGGATAGTGGCGATGATGAGGATAGTGAGGGCAAGGTATCTAAGATCGGCAGGACTACCATTCCAAGTCGTTTGAGAATGTGTACCAACAAGTCTATGCGACTAGGTGTGCACTTTCATGTTCCCATGGATTCTGTCAGCATTTCGGCTGATCAACGAGCACCAGCTGGTATCATCCAAACAACAAAGTCTGGCAGACAAGGAGGAAGCCGACTAGTTCGATTTTCCCAACGGTTTCCGTGCCTTACCAGAACATACTCTCCACAGGCTTGATCCGGCGGCAATCCTACCCACTCGGCAGCCCCAGAAAGCTTCCCTGACTAAGTTTTCATAGTCTTTTGATGTAAATGCGGACGGCGGAGGTGAAACGTGAAGGGTGATATATTCATACCATGATCAACGACGCTCACTCAATCGCTTTCGAATCATATTGTCACGAACTTGGATTCGGACTTCTTCGAAGATATCCTTATCATCACGATTCACCTTTAGAGTCGAGATATCGCTTACAGGGCAAGATTTGAGTGATACATGGCTCATGCCTGTTTCGTCTGAAAACCACGTCCTCTACATCGGCACTCATCACTCAAACCAGACGTGAGAAAGCTGTCCAAATCCGATACACGTATGTAAAGCTTACTAGTAAACTTCATTTGAATAGCGCTTCGGCTTAATCTTTACAGATAAGCACTCCTTTCTTTAAAGTGGTCCTTGCATTATTCATCAAATCTCGCCAATCTCGCCACTCCCTTTTTCCATACATCCCACTATTAGCTTTTACTACAACTCCCCAACTGTCCTTGCCAGTAAAAACTGCTGTTACTGGCTCTCGGTCTTCTTGAGTTCCAATCTCACTCGGCAGGCATTAGGCGCAGTGGATGGGCCATCACAACCAATCGCAAAAGAGTGGGTATTGGGATGAACACAGTAAGTCCTCTATGAAAGTGTTGGCTCGATCCTTCTCCGGCTTTGGGTACCCGCAAATATTCACCTACCGAATTCAACCAATCTCTTTTAAGAACGTAAAGAGTTTCGACGTGCTACGCATACTAAAGCACAATGAACTCATCGGTCTCGAATACGTAATTTTGTCTAACGCTAGTACCAGGTTTCTAGCATGATGTAAAGAGCTACACCAGAGAAGCTGCACAAAGCTTCCAATCTTTCGTCCGGCACTATAATCTCTATCTCGACGCCCTCAAGCTTCCGGAAAGAGGCAGAAACTACAACACTCGCAACGGATGAAATGCCCGGAGCCAGAATCAATCCACCTCCGCCTCCACTGTACCTCCAATACTAATAACTAATACTGAACGCGACTAAGTTCTTATCATCTTCACACACGACGCGCAGGAAGTAGAAAGCATAGTCTCTGAGATCCAAGGCCAAGGACCTGAAATCGGATTCAGGCTTTTCAATGTTGAATCGTGTATCGCACTCCGAATTCAACACACCTCTTGAATCTCCGCACTCAACCTTCTCCACGCGGATGTTCTCATTACAACCGAGCGTGTGACGAATTTTTACCGGCAAGGAAGCAATATCTTCTCTACCATGACGCTTCATCTTCTTCCACTGGGGACGTGATCGCCGAATTGGACAGCCCAACAACTCCTGTACTCCCACCTCTTCTACTCCCCAACTCCCCAACCCCCCTAATCCTCTAAGTTTCTCTCCGCCGTCATATCTGAACCCATTCGTATTAAAGCTCTATATGGTACATATTCTTCCCTCATGCACTTTCTTCCCTTGCACGGCTTGGATATACATACACTGAAATGGATTATGCTAACCCTGTCTTTCCTCACACTAGAACACGCGCGCAAATACCGTACACATACGATATCGAGTCCAGCAACCGGGAATAATGGAGGCTACACCTACGACGCTACGACGAACTCTCAATGCTATTTCCAGAGGTTTACGGGTGGTTGGAGAATGCCGGCAAAAGTTTCAAGAGTAGGAAAAGGTGGCCAAGATCAAGCCATCTTTGGAAGATGAGGGCATCAAACGGGTGAATAAACTCAAGATCAATCATTGGTCCGAGAGAGGTGATGCCAGGTCACTCTCTATTCTATAGTTGCCCTCGGGCCTCATCGGACGTCTACGGTGGTCACTCCCTTGCCTTCAAAGATCGCCATTTCCGTGACTACAAAAGCGCAAGCACTTGAGAGAGAGAGAAGGTTGTTGGGGATGGCACCTATGACGCCCTCATCCACAAATATAGCCATACCCTTGTTCTCAGAGGCGAGATAGTGTATATATGCAAGGCCCCAGCCTGGCAAGATCGCAAAGGCGAGAGAGGGTGGTTGTCTACAACGCTATCATGCGCGAAGATCACTCCTTCATTGTCTGCGGAGGGGGATGAGGTCTTGGAAAGACCGTCTTCTGCATAGATTGCAGATGGGAGAGAGTGGATGCCCACAAGCCCCACGCCCAGAGAAATCTCAAAAGCGAGCTAGTAGATGCCAACGAAGCCCACGCTAGACGAGATTACAAAGGAGAAGAAAATTTAAGCAGCTCTGCAAAGAAGAGATAAGCGATTTTGATGCGGCTTTTTGTACAGGGAGAAAGAACATGATGACGAAAGAGAATCAGGCAACTGCGATGTCTAACTGCGGAAAGAGCTGCTTCATAAAGAGGAATTAGGCAAATTAGATACGTCTACTTGTGGAGAAAGAGCTACTCTATGAAGGAGATTTAGGAAATCTCGACGCGTCTGTCAATCTTTGGGGAGAAAACATGCTGCTGGAAGAGAGTAGGGCATCGTCTTGCTCGTTTGAGTATTTTTCTGCTTTGGTGACAGTATCTTCACTTCCTGCTTCAGAGAACAGTGATATCGAATTTGAGGCAGATCGAAAACACGTTCCTCTCGTCGCATACTTTCTGTGCACGTGGGCTTTTGAGGCGTCCAGTGCGTGTTCGGCGGGCGTAGGGGTTTTATGGAAGACGAATTGTGAAGGAGCTACATGGAGGGGAATGCCTTTGCGTTAGCCAAGGCAATGCCGACGCCCCGTTTCGTTTTGATGATGAAGCCTCTGAGTTCGTGGCAGCTTTGGGGTTGAATGAAGTAGATGTCATCAATTCTCTTTGCGCTAGCCAAGGTAGCGCTAATGCCGGTTGGGACAGGAACGGTTGCAGAGAATGAAGGTCACATCTGAAGCTCCACCGACCAGACCTAAAGGTCTGTGTTAGATCTTATTTGGCCTGAATTACTCCCTGCTTTGACCTCGAAGAAGAGTTTGATTAAGCTCAACCACGCGCAAGCGGCGATTATATTTAAAGCTCTCATTTATAGTTGTTGATTTCATTCAATGATGTAACGATGTTGCTTTGATTTTGCGTTGTGCTTTGACCTCTACGGATTAGCTCAGATCTTTCTCTGTTGATTGATGACTTGAGGGCATTCTAATGGAAGCCTAGCGACTTCTAGTGGTGGGCGTGGCCATTTTCCTGTAGAAGAGTTCATATTCGTCCTTCAATGGAATCATCATATTCGTCTCCTGATGGAGTGGATACGTTGATATAGCTATTGACAAGGATGTAGCCACTGATCCGATGCTGATGTGTATTAAATCCAGTAACCTCTTTCTCCATGGCTCTTGGCAACTTGAAGGAATATATCTTTGACTTCGTTTGATGACGCAAGCGTAGCGGAGTCTCTCTGGTTAAACGGAGGCTCCTGTTTATAGACGGGTGATAGAAAGGAGGTTTGGACCAGAGTGGAAAAATCATGTATAGGCTGCCATCAAGCCAGTCAATAGCATTAAAGTCGTCGTCGATTACATGGCGTTTTCGTTGTTCATAGTTTCTAGGTGAATCACATTCGGCTAAAGTTTCTCCTCCCACGGCACAACCTTGGAAATTCCACCGCCTCAACACGTCGCGCTCCATGCTCCACCATCAAACAACCCTCCTCAAACATCTCCATCTCCATCTCCATCTCCATCTCCATCTCCATCGAACGAACATCCTCAATCGAATAACCCCAATGGACCAGAACTTGATGCACGACTACAAGTGTAACATCTGCGGTGGTCAAATCGGTGGCCCACGCAGCGGCGAAAATCCCTGGCTGAGCGAGTTCCGTGCTATCTATATCCACGGACATGACTGGTATACACCACACCTTTCCGGAGTCGGTTTCAACGCGCCAACCGAGGATGCCCTAGTTGTGCCTAAGGAGTCATACATACGATAGGATGACCCGGACTATGATATATCTCACGCCGTCCAGATAATGATTGACGTGCCATTCTGGCCGCACAACTCAATCTTCCAACATCCAAATCTACCACGAGTAGAGAAATTGCGCTGGGGTTATTACTTGATGCATGTTGGAATCTCCGTACAAAATTAAGCTCTCCGTATCATATTAACATTCAAACGCTGAAGAACATTCTCCGATCGTTGCCAAGAGGTTATTGGGGTCATGATTATGGAGGTCTGTTCAAGATGAAACTCAGGTCAACTTGCAATATGTGACTGGTCTGAGGTTCCATCATGAATATGGTGAGAAGGTCGATTTACGCTACATCATTCCTGAAAACAGGCTCTCCAGCGGCTCGAATCTTTACGTTAGGAAGGGTACTCTTAGCGGTTTTCGCGGTGCTATTGGTTCAACGGGAGTACATGGTTTGGCGCTCGTAACCGTAGACGATTGTGATTCCGTGGATTAGGCGGGGATGCATACAGGTCTTCCTCATCAGATTTTAGTATCCGAATCCGGAAAATTCGGTTCTGTCAAAGCCCACTTCGATGTAAGCAGCTATAACATTATGAAAGATTTTCAACTAATACTTTTCACAGGGCTTGAAGACGGTGCAGCTCTATATTGACGATGGCGGTCTATGTGTTCGAAACACGAGTTAGGTGTTTTAGAATGCACATTTGTATAATGAAAGAATGTTTCCCTCCTCCTTCGAGTCCCAATACCTGTTTTCTGTACTTATTCTGTTGAATTGCATCCGCGAGCCTCCACTCCAGTAGCTGGGAAATTTCAAAAAGCTCATCATCATCAGACCATAAACAACATACAGAGCCTAGATGTCTGACGCAGTCGCGGATGAGGAAAGAACAGTTAATCCATCACTAGGGTGGAGAGACACTGTCTTTCATTATGTTGAGGAACTTCTGCACCTGAACATGTTCTTGATCAATCCGCAAAGAACTTTCTTGCCTTCCTCCAGATGCTCTTCGAAAGGCTTTACCTGGCGAGAGATCCGATAGTAAGTGTAGAATCGGCAGAAGCGGCCCATAGACGCGACAGTGAAGATGGGATACGTGTCCTTCTTGCTGCCATTAGCATGCGAATGTCTTCCAAAGACATACCTTGCAAGCTGTCCGTTTGGTTCCAGCCACTTAACGTTGGGCCCGCTATACTTCGCAGCTTTGCATTCCACAGACATGACCGAGATGTGCGAAGTGGGACCGTACATGGCAGCACGAGTAGCGCGCTTAGACAGTGCTCACAATGGAGTGGCGTGGATTTCACCGCAAATCCTAAATAGGTTAGGTACTGCCTATGCGGGCTAGCCGGTTGCCTAAGCAAGTTAGGCTCTCAAATCCTTTCCTCTCCACTCCATTGCCAGCGCTGCAGCGAACATGAATGGGACCAAGCGACTTTTTCACGGCTGAGGTTCATCGCTGATTTCGAAAATGACCTGGTAGTACCATACCATGAACACTACTTACGATAAGTCCACAGCTGTCAGAATAGCCTTGCATGAATCTGGTTTCGCTATGGATAATGGAGTGCTGTGCAGATTGAAGAGCCGAACAACATGAACCCCCGGTGGAAACCTGGACTTGGGGATATTGCTTTCACAAGTGTGCTATCCTTACAAGATCAACATTCAAACTTATGGCACTCTCTCGATCCTTTCCCAGGCCAGCTCCTTAACTTAATAATCGGGGCCATGACTATGGAGGACTATTCGATTTCAGAGACCCACCTGAGGAGATGCCAATTGGTGGCCACAATCCCCCGGCAAGACAGTTAAACCTCGGCGCTGGAAAATCCGCATGCCGGCCCATCACACATCTCATGCCTTCACCACCTCTCATAAAAATTGGCCGGAAGAGGCCAAAGCTCCGAAAACCTCGTAATCCGACATCCCGACCTCGCCAATAATCTCATCTGCTGTGTTCAAGTCCCTGTGAGCTTTGACAACGCGCGCTGATGTTTTCTTCCTTTCAAAGGACATTTCCTAGCATATAAGATCTTTGCCAGTACACCGTTATCACAATCGTTCTGTGGGACACGATTTCTCCAGAGAATGAGTTTGGGTACGTGTTCGAAGCCCGGGAAGACCAACTACCCATACATCGAGCAATCTTTCGCGACTGAAAAGCTCTGTACTTTGCCCTAGAGAGGTCAACAATAATCCATCTCCGTCTCTAGGACTTTTGAACGAGAAGAATATGGCGCCTCACTCAACCACTGTTGAGGTTGCTGGTTCTCATGAAGGGTTTCCGATCGCGCGAAGAACCACCATGGGAATGGACCTTGAAGCAATATAAACATCTTTGGCGGTCAATTCAGGAGGCCAAGGTACATGACCGTTGGCTCCATCAAGGATCTAGACTGCTCTTTATCAGGCGTGCCCGTTTGCAGGCTCTGGACGTTGTCGGCGTCGATCCCATTTTGATGGCTTTCCTGAGTTTCGAATATGTCTCTGGGCTCAGATTCTACCTTGCTGGCGGTGACATAGTTGACGTAGGCTACTAGCATTCATGGTGGTAAGAAAGCTTTTTGTAATTTGCTAGGCGATGATGCATGCTCCACGGGATCAACCGTATGCGGATTTGATGCTTTATGGAGTCAATACGGCATTCATGCACTCTATAATACTCCTAAATCTCATTCGGATGACCTCCATTGGGATGGGAGAGTGGACGACCTTGTGCGAGATGAACCTCAAGCGGTTGAGTTCAAAATTAATGTCTCCTGAGAGAAGCGTTGACTCGATCAAGAGTTTTTTTTTTGTCGGTTCCTTCAAAAGTTAATTGGAGTCAGTGAATTAAATCGATGCAGGGCTTTGGGATGGTGGGTATAGTAGGGCGAAAGTGGTGTGCAGGGTGCAAACAATTGGACAGTTAGACCAATCAGATCGCAGCTTGCTAACCGAATTTAGTCGGATTTTACTAGTCAGCAAGTTTTCAACTTACATACACCAGCGTTCGATACAAAAGCTCGCTCAATGATGTGGAATGA
This sequence comes from Hysterium pulicare CBS 123377, assembly GCA_000467715.1. NCBI lineage: Eukaryota > Fungi > Ascomycota > Dothideomycetes > Hysteriales > Hysteriaceae > Hysterium > Hysterium pulicare. The sequence continues at coordinate 10,830 of AJFK01000326.1, read as the reverse complement.
GCTTCTAGTTCCTAGGTGCGTGCAGCAGCTCATTATATCGAACGGCTATCTTCCGATTTTCGGAGTATTCCACCATTGCATAGTCATGTGTTTTACGAGAGGAAAAGGGAGAAGTAGGAATCGGGAAGCGATCGCTTAGTGATATCGGGTTCACTCTCCTCGTGGCGAAGTTCGTCTTCTCCATGTTGTGGTTTGCAAAAGGCGCCATCCCTTTCTAATTGTTCCCAACTCTTCTACTCATTCTCTGCCTTGAGAGGAGCTAACCAGGGGGACGCTGATGAAAAGACACTGCACTGTGCCTATAGTCATGAAGCCTCTGTCCCCGCCAGGCCAACCACTGCCTCAAAGAAGAGCTAGCCCCTCGGAATTTCGAAGAGAATCAATCCAGCTGTCTGGGCCCGCCGCTTCCACGAGGAGCCGAATAGATAGCGGACCTTTCGCATCATTACCAGCTTGATATCACCAATATAACGGAAGAGAGCCTATTTGTGGACGAGGAGAGAGCCTCGAGTGAAGGTGAAGGCGAGATTTAAATTGACGGGAAGGGTAAGGGTGATTGTGCTTTAATGGTTCAGTAAACCTGGGCGGTTCTCGGTCTAGGATTGGGGGAAGCTTAAAGAGGTGCTTTAAATGTTGTTTGGGGGTTGGGGAACTGGAATAACCGTGCCATGTACTGGAGGCTTGGGAAAGGTTTCTGGCAGACGACCTTTCAGTTGCAGATGTCGTTATCGGAGGCCTGAAGATGTAGTAGGTGTCACCTACCCGATACTTCCTCAATCTTCCTATTCATCTCCCTAATCATCTTTTCCCTCCCCGCCTGCACTTTCGGAACTCCATAAAGTAAACACTATGGGAGTATATACTGTATGAAAGTTGACCTAACCTGTTCTCTCCGTTCCCTTCAGGATCAAAATTTTCTCCTGGCTTTGCATTCTACACCTTATCAAGTGAATTCTTCCTCGAATCTCTCTCGATGGTCCTCCATATTCATCCCCCATACGCACTCACCGGAGAATGAGGTCACCGCCTGGCGTCATTCCTCGACGATTATCCCCCTTAGGAGCTTATCGGAGGGCGATTTATCCACCCAGTGGACGAGAATACCGCCCAATGTAGGACTTGCCTTCTGCGCTTATCTCTCATACAACAACGTACTCAATCCCCGATCTGCTTACGCGTGGCGGAGCTTTGCGAAATTCTTCTTCAATCCCGACCAGCCAGTTGGGGTCACCCTCCCACATCTAGTATACAAATCCACTGCCACTCAATAGAAAACTCCATCTCTCCCTTCCCCAGCAGACAGACCGTTACAAATCATGCAGTCAGCACTTCCACCACTGCTCTCTCAATTTCATGGTAAACTTCGATATTCACGAACAACCGCATCTTCTTTCCCTTTGAATTGTCTTCACTGATATGTCCTTCCGGCGACGAAATTTAGGCGGAGGGGCAGGCAGCGGCGTGTACAATCGGATGCAGCAACTTCGCGTTTCGATTCAGGAAGTCGATCTTAGGGTACTGCTGATGACTGAGGAGAGCACCTAGAAATATGAGTGCAGGTGAAGTGTCGATGAAATAAAGAGACAGTTAGATTAGATAGAAGTGGGTACTGCTTCATAGCCAGCTTCGAAGATGAATGAAGTCGATCGCGAACTGAAGGTTTCCTGCTCAGCCCGCCATTGAAAGCGACTTCTGACAGTCTTAGCATACAAGCACGGTAGTGGAGCGTCGCATTTTACCACTGCACTATAATGCCTTCCGCGCTGTTGATGTTGGCTCATGTAGCAAGACCGTCCGAGAAGAGTTGTCTTTCTAGCTCTCCTGCCTCCCATGATGGCTCTCTCTCTTCCCCGCTTTAACGTTGGAACATAAGTCAGGCTATCGCTCCTTCATAATTAGGGTGGGGTGTAGATGCAGTAACTTCTTCATCATTTTTCGCCTGTCAATTTACCTTCAATCCCCGCGGAAAGAGCGGGAACATATATCGAGGGTGTTCGTCTGAGTTTCACCATAAACTCTCGACTACGTTGAAGCAGGTTGATGTGAAGGGCTTGGCGGGCAGGTCATAGAGCATGGCGATTATATAGCTTCGGCCATAAGTCTGGTAGTCGGCGAAGCGGGAATGATTCTCGACGATGACATGTTGGGTCCATATAATGAGCTCCTTTTGTAGGGTAGGCTTGATTGGCTTGCGATTGATAGGAAGCTTATCCCGACTGCTAACATAAGGCTGTTGAGAATGACAGAGAAAAAGGGCGCTTCCCGCGAATAGCGATATCAGAAGATGATTAGTAAAGATTTAAAACAGGCTTCCGATAATGATATTCACAACCGCATTGCTTAAGATAAAGTATATCGCGTATCGATTGCTGTTTACAACTGGACTACCCCCAGGCCGTGTTCAAAGGAGTTCCTGGTAATCCATAGGAGGGTGCATAAGCCGAGCCGCGAAAGTGGTCTCTCTTGCCGCATTTCGCGTCCGAATGTGATGATGTCTCAAAAGGTTTGATCTCCTCCATTAGACCCTATCTTTCTAGACCGCATTGCTGTTCTCTCACAAAGCCACTTGATTCCCTTGGTAACTGTTCGATGCCAAGCCACACCAGCTCTCTTACCTCTGCTGGATTTGTGGCCGCAGCGAGGAAAACAGCCATGCTCGAAACCTCTCATGACTCTCAAACAGCCTCTTCTAATGTTGTCCCAACACGGGTCGCAGCTCTGTAAACGAGGATTTCTGCAATCTCTCCTTTTCACTTTTCTCCTCCACCGAATCCGCATTAAACCTCGGTTCTAATTGATGTAGCAATAGTAGAGTTGAGACGGAGCACGGTCGCCTCTAAATTTCAGGTGCACGCGAATTAATCGTTACTGCAGTTGCGTCGTCCCTAGCCCCTCTCAGTATTTTCTTGCGTAGCGAACTTTCAGCGTTCCATCGAATATAAGGTCAGAAAACTGGACATCGGCCTCTGCAGAGGTATGCACTTTCCTCAATTTTGTGTGCACATGAGCCCAGGCGCAATTCCGTGATTGGTCATTCCCGACTTTCGATCGAGGACGAGACTTCTCGTTTCTTCGGCTCCTAAGCGCAAGCACGTCCCGGTCATGCCAAAGAATCTGAATCCGATCCTTTCCAGGCCTCTCCCTACGCTGGTTGTGGTCTCCAAACCGAGTCTTCGGCTTGAAGCATGTAATGGTTTCAGAGGAATCCTTATCTTCTTCCGCTGATATCATGGTTTTCGCGGGCTTCCCGTAGACATGCGAAGGTTGTTTCGAAGGCTCCGCTTCCCGGCTCTCGGTGAGGAGCGGATGAAGATGCGCTCGTGCAATCACGGCCTAGGATTTTGTTATTTGACGGATACTTCGTCCTGAATATACGTGATTAAAGGGCTTCAGGGCGATTGAGAGACTCTGGAATGATTGAGACAATTTCAAACGGAACCATTGAGGATTGCCTAGGAATGGGAAAATGAGCGACTCACTTCGAAGGCAATAACGTCAGGATGAATTGATTCAGAAGTGGCATCTTGGAGTAGCCATTGATTAAAAAATGCTTGGCTACATAAGGTGCAGCTATCAACGGAAGTGCAGGGAGAGGCGCTGATATGAGGGGTATACGGAGCGGAATAACCACGCACCGGTACGGGAAGCCAGGAAGCCCACCGGCACCTTGCGGTTAATCCACAGGACCTCCCTCCTTTAATCTTGCACAACTCTCTCTTCTCGATAAACTTATGATGGTATCCATTGCGTACGGACTGTCTCCTGGGTATGCAATGCCCCGTAATGTAGGTGAAGATGTACGTCACTTCTTCGGCTGATTGACCGGCTCCATCGGCCTTTGAGGTGTATAGTACACCTCAGCTTACTACACCCTTCGCTTTTTCGTAGCCTCCTTCTAATTGAGCTTGTCACGCAACCCGTGTTTTCGCTGCGGAAGAGTGTTGCTATGCTTAACTCATTGCGCCATTAAGCCCGGCCTTCCCGCGCCAAAGCATAATCCGAGTTCGTTGAGGTCCCCGTTTTCCACGCACATGGTGACCCCAGGGTACTGCACTCTTCTCTTTGATCTGGTCTCCGCAACGTTCCATCAGCCTATTTACCTTTTGATTCCGCTGCCGAAGCATTCCACGCTACTTCTTTTGGAATCTATCATATTCAAGGCAAAGATCACTCGCTAGGTGTTGTAGCACTCCTGAACTGACAAGGGCCAAGAATGATAGACACATATCCAGCTGAATGTAGCAGCCTGTCATAAGTCCTTTCACAACGTCAAAGTCTCAAAATAGCCTACTTACAAGGAAAGTTAGGACACGCACACCCAAATGTCCGCTTTCTCCGATTGTAATTGAATCTATGTTCGCCAGGAATTTGCCTAACGTCTCGCATCTTCAAGTGCCCACAGCCCACAGCCAACAGGTCTACTCGATCCCGAACATTCAAGACATTTCTTACATTCCCGTGCGCACTCACGACAGCCTTGAGCAACCAGGAGTTGGGGACTTGAGGAAACGCAATATCAATTTCCGAAACCGAGAGTGGCAGCAAGAACAAGCTGGAGGCAATGGAATGCACCACTAGTCCAACGCCGAAGCCGTGGATATTCTACTCTATACTAATAACATGGCCTCTCGAGGTAGGAGGCTCAATCCCAAAAACACACAACCGCACACCTTTCGATGCCATATTTGGGAACATGTCGACCAATTATTCTCTTTGTGCTGGAGTATGTGGCAGGAAGCAGCTTGAATAAGGCTCCGATCGGAAACACAATGCTGGCGATTGACAACGCCCGTTCACGGCCAGCCGCCACGCAGAGCAGCAACATGATAGAGGCGGAGCGGCATGCCGTCCAAGTTGAGCATCATAGCTCCAGACCCCAAAGATCTTCGCCTTCATACCTGTCAGGAAGTTGGAATTGTAAAAGTCAGCTTGTTGAGAAATAATGAATTAAGTAGAATATTTAACAGTTGATTGATTGCAATCGCCTGCAAGATTTTGCCAAGCGTGAATTACCACCTAATAATCACTTCTCGCTCTCACATGCGCTATCTAGTTTGCCCAGAAGGTAATTCATTTGGTACATCGTAAGCCGTTGATCTACTTGGATTCCCTCGAGCCTTTCTGGATTGAAGTAGTGGTTTTCCCCAAAGGCATTGAGAATATCGTCTTATCATTTTCTATTTTCCGCCGGGGGCCCATAGCTCCGAGTCGTCAGCTTCAGGCTCCCACAACCTATACCCTGCACATCTCCATCGTTCAAGCCTCATACCACATCCAGCCCAACTACCTACATCAATGCTATACCTTTTATCGTCAGAACTGCCGTCATCAGACATTAATCTACTCCAACATCATTCCAAATCTTTTGACGCAACTCCTGCAGCCTCATCTTCTTGGCGCCGCGTTGGTCGCCGGGATGCTCTGGTCCGGAAATCGGCACGTGACTTTGGCTGGTATTGCCGTCGGTCGGTCGAGTATGCCGTGCATTACTCACGCTCCCTTGCGATTCTACTCTCCACTGTCTCGTGAAGCAGACGGATCATGTAGTCGGGGATTCCAGTTTCGACGTCTTTGAGCTGGGCTTCGCGTATTTGGGCGTAGGCTGTTGTATTCTATTTAGGGTTACTTCTTCGCGTCGCTTTCTTTGATGAAGCATTATTATTTCAGTGGCGATTACTAGTTGGAAGGACAACATAGGAAGGAGGGGACTTTTCAATTCAATGCGCGCGCATCGCACTTGTTCTTCTTTCCACAGCGAATGAAATCTGTCACATGGCACTATAGAAGTTGTGCAAAGACAATTGCTTGAATTGAGTGCGTAGTTCCGCGGGATGGTTCTGATACAAAGTCTATGCCAATATGGGGAGAGAAAATGGAACTCAGGTCTCAGTACCTCTGCAACCTTTCCTCGTCCTGCTCTCCATCGCTACTGGCTCATTTCTTGCACGGGCGGCCTCTTTTTCTTTTTTTCGCCGGTTCCTCCTCTCCAGAAGCTTTGTTCTCAGACCGACCTCTTTTGCCACTGGGTGTCATCTCTCCAGGACGTTCATCGTTGCGCGACAGCCTTAGACTTCTGCGGGGTCTCTCCTCTCCCACCTCTCCACCTCCCTCTCCGCCTCCATCTCCAACTGCCTCTCCTCCTTCATCTCCCTGAACATCTTGCTCTCCCTGCACCTGCACATCTCCAACGCTCGGGACATCATCACCTCCCTCTCCCTCTTCTTCGGCCTCTCCTTCTTCGCCCTCTCCTTCTTCTTCGCCCTCTCCCTCTTCTTCGGCCTCTCCCTCTTCTTCGGCCTCTCCCTCTTCTTCACCGTCCGCCTCTCCTCCTTCCTCTTCTTCTCCATCCGCCTCTCCTCCTTCCTCTTCTTCTCCGTCCACTTCTCCTCCTTCCTCTTCCACTTCATCATCTTCCGTAACGATGTCGAGGTCGCCCGCTTCATCCTCTTCATTGACCTTGTCCAAATTAGCCCAAACAATGCAGAAGCTAAAGCCACAATGCCGTCCACTCACTGGTGGCAGCGATTCAAGAATCTCTATGGCAAGCCTTAGGCGGTACAAGCTAACCGAGGGATCTGGGGGGACGTAGTTTCGGTGTGCCATGGTTTCAGCAGCTCGGAGTAAGGTCGAGAATGGAGCGAAGATGGTGAATTGTAGTGGAGAATGGGAAGGAGGAACTTTCGGTGCCTGAGACCGGTACTTAAGGAGCTCACGGACAGGCGCACGTTCAAAACGTTATGCAGAATTTTAAGTAGATTGGGCTGTGCAACGCCTGACATGCGTTTGCTATCTGCAGAAGTGGGAGACCCCAAAATGGGCAGCTCCCGCGAAAGCGTTGGGGCTGTGATTGGAGGTTGTAGCTTGTTGCCGTGCTGGTAGAAGTCAGATTCCGGTTCGCTAGGGGTACGGGCATCGTGCTCATGCTTGAAGTCTTAGAATTGAAGTAATGACAACAATGGTGGTACCGCGCTAAAAGGCGCATGTTTCCTAGTGGAAGACGTTCCATTCGTCGAAGAGAGTCATAGCATGCACGGCAACGGGTATCCAGGGAAATTGTGGGCGCAGTGAACCATGGTTGCAGCTACGCCAGAGGGCCAAAAGATACGTTTTGAAGTATTTGGGGGAGTTTGATGCCGTGCAGCCCTGAATAGAGAATTGGGCAACGGGAGGAGGCTGCAGATGTAGGTATGGAGCACAGGAGCGGGCTGCGGGGAAGTGGAAGACGTGACGCCGCCGTCACTGCATGATTGAGGTCTAAGCGACTTCGCCTTCCGCGGCAACTATTGAGTTGTCGAATACAAACGGCGGTGAGTGATGGGCGTTGGTGGAGCGATTCCGATGCGCTTTTTTGTGGGCGTATTCTACCATGGCAAGCATGGAAAACTTGTGGCGGGAGGGTGCAGAATGAAGGCAAGATTCCATGTCGACCCTGAAGTCCTTGGAGGGCTGCAGACTTAGGTGAGCGTGTTGATACGAGCGTGCTGCTTTCATCCGTCAACACAGGAAGTTAGTCCCACGCGCCACCTAGATCGTTGGCTTTGCCCAGCCAGCTCCCTGATACCCGCCTGGGCAGCTATCCTAACCGTTGCAGCAAGAAACGATGAGGAGAGATGGAGATGCATGACCTAGGTAACGCCAGATGGCCCGATTGCGGACCAATCCGCCCCCTGCTAGCGCTGCAGCAGATTTGAAGCCGGCTGCGGTGGTACCTCGGCCGTCATTGGTCGACTTCGTCGCCGACTGCCACCACGTAGCGGACGCGGGAAATGCGGGCACCAAGAGCGGACAATTGTGGAGATGGACATCAGCGTGGCCTAATCTGTATGCATGTGCATGATACCTACCCGTGCGTATCTCCAACCAATCGTGAGATCGGAGCCTGCCATCGCTGCTATGATCATTCATTACTCCTTTCCCAACAACAAGCACACACCAAAGAAACCAAATACCAATGAGAACTCAACGCAAAATCAAAGCAACATCGTTACATCATTGAATGAAATCAACCATGAATGAGAGCTTTAAATATAATCGCCGCTTGCGCGCGGTTGAGCTTAATCAAACTCTTCTTCAACAACAGGCACATGCGCTCATTGCCACGGGAGCGCAAGATGCGCTTTGGTACCCGTGCGCTGGATGCCCCATGCTTTCCCATTGCATGCTGTGTACAGGCATGCCTACCATGGTTCGAACTCGATGCCCTGACCAAGCTTTGTTGATGGGTTTTACGTCGGTGAAATGCCTAGGTCAGGCATACACTTCGCGAGCCTCTACCAAGACACTAGCAGCAACACTGGACCTGAATCACGACTGACCTAACCCTGACATCTGAAAGTCACCCGTAAAGTCTTAGGCTCGCTACGCGTACTGGGGTAGCTTGCTTGGCGAGGTCTTGGTAGGGGCCAGGAAGCATTTGCCCACGAAGCATTGGGTTGGGGCCCACTAAGTGTCCGTTGTGAAACAATACTATGGCGTAAGACGGCGGTAAGAGGAGTGGGCGCACGCCCAGAAGATAACACCATCGGTAATAGGGCAGCGAAGCAAAAGGGAATGTATTTTAGCAGTCCTCGCATTGTATTTGAAACTCTAAACCTATCAATATTGTAATAGCTACTCAACCAGCAATACCTTCTCACTCTTTGACGTCCCTTCCTCTCGCGTTAGCAGTATACACCTTCTTTGACTTTGGCAAATGCCGAACTATGCACTAACATAATGTCAGCTGTCAAGAGCGGCATTTCCTAACCGCCGGAACCTTGGACCGACCTTCGCCGCGCCCTAGCCACTCTCCGCACAAATCATATCCATAAAACATCGAGTCATATGTCTCTCTCTCCCATTCAAAATAGAATCCTTTCCTTTTATCTAGTGCTAAGCAAGTATTAAGTGCTAATAAAACATTTGCGATCAGCTTTGAAGGTTGTAATTGGCCTGCACCCGCGCAGAGGTTCATTTAATGCCAAGTGTACTTCCTAAACGGGAACAGTGCGCTCCGCATTGTATGTGGAGATATGGATGCATTCGGTCTACGAAACTCCCTTCGATGAGAAGGCCATTTCCTCCGACTCAAAACCTCAGATCTCGCGCAGATATCGACAACCCGTGAACTTTCTTTAGGACTAGGACTTTGACGTAACTCCTCTGGAACGCAAGGTCAGTATGTTCAACGCACTAGGCCCAAACGGGTCATCAGCCTAGTAGATGCGGCCGTTGCTTTTTCAATCACACAATTCTCGAGAATGTTCGGTACTTAAGACCAGAAGCAACAGGTGAGGAAGTCATAGATGAATGCAAAGACGCGGCGCTTCATGAAAATGTCTTGTCCCGTCCTGACGGCTACAACACTAAAGTCGGGGAACGAGGCGTAAAGCTTTCAGGCGGCGATCTTCAACGCGTGGCTATTGCACGGCTACTGCTGATGAAATCAAAGATTGTCATCCTTGACGAGGCAACAAGTGCTATGGACTCATCAACAGAAGCGCAAGTTCAGGAGGCGTTCCGATGCTTCAATCTGGACGAATATTTTGTGTTGTAGCCCACCGGCTATCCACCATCATCGATGCGGATTTAATGCTCTTTGTCAAAGATGGTGATATTGTTGAAAGAGGCACACATCAGGAGTTACTTAGAAGGAAGGAGAGTAATTTGAGGTCTGGGATCGCGGATAAATAAGGCATACACAACGCCTCGAGATACTTGGTGTTTAGACTGCAGGCAGTTGTCATTTTCATATCAATCATATTGAGCTCCGAGAGTATTTCTGGGGACGCTTTCTGAGGACATATTGGCCCAATATTGGCAGATAATCGACGTTCAGTTATGGCCGCGAGACTATTTGGATTGCTCCGAACCCCTGGTATTGAAGAGGGAGATGCAAGAATCAAGTATTGTCTCAAGACCGCCGAGAGAAATCCCAAACGGGGCAATCATGGCATCGGCCGAGTCCACAACGCCTGTAATATGACTAGTTGCCTCATCTACGTGGAAGTTGTTCTCTAAGAAGTCATAATGCTTGGACTGCGATAGGGTACTCCGGCCGGAAGATGTTCAGGTAAACCTTGGGAAATCCGGTCCAGCGCGCGAGAATACACTTCAAGTACGCCACAAGATTAGTGAGGGGCTTATAATATTAATAGGAGTTATATCATTAACAAACCTTGCAAAGTCATGCACTGTCTGGTTGATAGTTAACTTTAAGGATTGAAACTGGATTATTTTGGGTACATGACCGGAGCGCACCCTCTATTGGCGTGGGAGAGACGGGGCTCTTCAAAATGTCGGCGGCAACGCGATTGCACTCGTCCTTTATGGTAGACATATGCCGTGCGCCTTGTTTCGATGAGGAGGACCGTATTCGAAGGTGACTAGGTGTGCGCATGCAAGTTAGAGCGCCCGGGCGTATCAAGGAACTGCGAGTACTAAGAGTATCGAGGAAGTGCGAGTGCTGCTAAACGTATGCAGAAATGAGTGAAGAGCGTATGCGCAACAGTAGGAGGGATGAGATGCCTTAGAGAGATTTTAGAGTGAGAGAGTTTGCGGCTCAAAAATATAGTGGTTGAGTTTGTCCTTTGGGAGTAGCAGAGCGCTCCGCAGCTGTGCTAAGACTAGGCGGTTGTTATCCCCTCAGCGCGACAGAAAGCAAACTGGATTACCCACATAGCACGCCATGTATCTTCTCATGAACGCATGCACTCCTTCCGTCCTTGTCCTCTTTCATAGTACGTGTGCATCGCATAATTCCATCATATCAACCCTAAGCTTTACATCTTCAAAGTAACCAAACCAACGAGAACTCAACGCAAGATCAAAGCAACACCGTTAGATCATCCG
>AJFK01000325.1:0-14304 GCA_000467715.1 Hysterium pulicare CBS 123377 | reverse complement strand
CACCGCTTACGCGGGGTTGAGCTTAATCAAGCTCTTTTCCAAGCTTTTGCATCTTGTTGCGCAGTGTTGCTCTGCGCTTCGCGTTGTTTCGGCATCAATTCTGACATCATCAACAAGTACCTTATCGGCCAGCACCTGGATTCCTTTCGTAGTCTCCTGAAATCACGATGCCAAGAAGCAGGCATTACCGACGACGTTAATAGTCTATGTTCCAGTCTCTGGGTGTTTGACAGACTCACAATTAAATATGTGTTCGGTGGGCAGTATACATACATAGGTTGCTGTGATGACGACCAGGAGAAGGGGAAGATTGGATGGCAGAGATTCTGGGACCGATACCTGCCCTTACTTAAGAATATCAAGAAGATCACCATCTTTGTACCAAAAGATATCTGGAAGAGCTATAAGTCCACGGGGCTTGCTAAGTTACTCGACGATAATTCATGGTCCAGAATAGAAACTCCGGTGAAAATGACAAGCGTCGAGACATTTATTGATCGCAATGGAGTGGAGCTGTTGGAGCAATCCAAGTAGATCCTAGATTTTGGTGGAGTTCATTTACGCCGTTGAATACGTAGATTAGATTTATCTTTTTCCTAATATATATCCAAAAAGAGGCTTAAAAATGGCAAAAGAGACTAAATTAAAGAAGAAAGCCCAGAAAATAAAAATAAAGGTCCAACAAGCTCTAACACGTGACTAAATATATGGTAAGATCTGCTATTAAGGTTGAGAGACTTTGTAGGCAGAGAGCTCAGTGGCCAAATCGTAGGAACTATAGTAGATTCTAGACAAATCCTTAAGGAAGGAAGCATTAGGGGTTCGAAGGGTATATACTAAAAGGTCACGTGCCCTCTGCACGTGTTCGATATGGACCCGGGAGATCCCCTCTCTAGGGTAGGTGCGATATTACCCCTTAAAGATTTGGCCTCAAATTCATGGATTAAAATAGTGAATTAGGTGGATAAGGTGGATTTGACGGTAAATCCACTCCAATCCACTCCATTGCGACCACTGAGCTTAGTCAGCCCGTTGATGGAGCAGGCGTCAATGTGAGATAAGATTGCAAGCCTCCGTGAAGATTCTTTGATCCATGTAGTCGAAAGACGTCATCCAGAGACTTACTGGGTTGTTAGATGCTTCAAAGTGTTATAACATTTTTCGCTCCGCTTTGTTGCTGAGAACTCAACGCAAAATCAAAGCAACATCGTTACATCATTGAATGAAATCAACAACTATAAATGAGAGCTTTAAATATAATCGCCGCTTACGCGTGGTTGAGCTTAATCAAACTCTTCTTCTTCCGCTTTGTTGCTTATCCTGCATGTGGAGGCTCGGCTATCTTTCTAAATCTGAGAGGAGTTGGAAAACGCTCGGGGGGATTTTTAGGAGCTTTCGAATCTCTGCAATCTTACTAGCAGCTTGCCTGCTCACTCTGAAAGTGTTGGTCGGTCGAACCTGAACCTTATACGGAGTTCCAATCACTGACCGCTGGAGCTCTATTAGTACGCCAACAAGCTGGGGGTTCTATGTAGGAAGCGTTGGGGTGTGGCGTACTTAGCACACAGACACTAAAGTAAGCTTAAACCTTTATTTCACCCTGCATACCGCAATTATCGACGTTCGTCCAATTTCGTACCCGAAAAGGCAAGTAACCTATACCAAGCGTAGATCGTCCACTAAAACCACATTTATCATTTCTATTTATTTTTACTACACATCTTAAATACAATAGAGCATGTATCTTCTGGCAGTATGTCGGTATACTTTGTATACATAACCTGACCTAATTCCAGTGTATGTCAGGAGCCAGTGCACCAGTAGACACCTTGTTGAGCAACATCCACCATCCAAATGCTGACCACTTTGGGTCGCCACCTTTTGTTAAGAGCGCGCCGTCTCCGCCGTATTGTATATTGTCCACCTTAATTCTCTTATTCCTCCTCATGCCTCGGTAGAGTTGACTTGCCCTATAGAGACTGGCCAACTGGGCGGCCCATGTGTCAGCGCAAGCTCCAAGCAAATATTACTACTCAAGGCAGTACACACCTCCCCATCGCTATAGAGTACAAAATGGACATAGACCTCCGCAAGACCGGTACGGAAGTCCGAGACTTGAACCCACGCCGCCTCCCTCCACTGCCCGCGAAGCCAGAATATGGTCCCCTGCCGAATGGTGCGTACCGCGGCACCGTCACACGTGCTCGCCTGGTTCAGATCGACTCGAATAGCATCGCGCCCATCCCTGTCCTTGCCCCTAGCCGCCATCCTGCGGACGATGTAGGCAATCTCCTTCGCCTCGGTTGCTTTCGAGCCGAACTGCACTGGTCTTAGGTAGACGTACCACCCCGATATTGCCAATGAAGCCAGGAACCTCGAAGTGGCGCAGAAGCTGCCATCATCGTGATGGATGGAGCCCAGGACTTGCTCTGGCCCAAGCCGACAAAGTTCGCCCAGGTATTGACGCTTCACCCACGAGGCGCCGAGGCCAATGAGTTTCTTGATGTAGCAAGACGCACACAAGACACCGGCGGAGATGTAAGCCACCAGCATCCTGCACACGATGCAACTCGTCGTTGATGACGGCGATATCAGGCTTTGGTGGTCCATCTTCGTGCGCCCAAGGGCTCCCCTTACGAGCAGACTGTAAGAGTACCGCTTCAGTGCAGCGCCCCTCGTGTACCTCCCAACGTCGGCCCCCGAAGTTTGGCTATCTGGCGGTGCACTCTAGCCGTTCCGGTCGTTATCTTCGCATGAAGCGCACAGGCATTCGGTAATGTTCGGCCCAAAGCAGTTGCCATCGTACCACAAGCAGGCATGTACGGTGGCGATGTATGATGATGGAGTTGGTCAAGCCGTATGATTCCAACTCGGTGATGCTCGCCTCCTCGAGTGGGAGCAGGTAGCCGTCCATGCCTTGAATTGTCTCCCTTCCGAGTATGCCTTCTGTGTGACCACACACGCCTCAGGTTCCAGGATGTATCTGCACGTCGGCATGATGAAGACTTGCGTCTCATAGCGTAAGAGTCCACGGTAGGCCAGCAGCAAATCCATTGGCGTGGGGGTTCCGTTGAAAGCCTGCTCCAAAAACGGCATCGTCGGGCCTAGGTCGCGGCACATGTCCTCGGAGGGCTCATTTCGAGCCAGGAACCGGATGAGGCGGTAAGCCAACCTCTCGTTTGCTTCATCGTTTCTACGTTGCATAAACTTGATTGCGTTAGAGGTCGAATGTATGGTACACCTCTTCTATGTTGGATGAGGGGAGGACATGGCACTGGGGAAGGGGAATTGCTTCACCGGCGAGATCAAGGTGCGGTCGAGTCTAAGGACAGCGACGCAATATATATATTGCGCAAGCTTCCGTTCCGTGGTCATCACCCGGCGTATGCACAGAGGTGGATGGGATCCCAGTAGAGATGGAGGAATCGCGGCAGCCCGGAATTGTAAGCACGAGATGTGCTGCTTCAACGCTCTCTAGCGGAAGGCATGGCCGGACCTATTGCGCAGAAGTTGGAGTTTTTGTGTTCAGTCAGGATTCATTCGATACCCAAGTAGGTATGTGAGTTACAACGCGTCAAATGGAAAACGAAAACAACGGGATAAACGTTACGCGAAGCGAGCGCGATCACATGACACACTTGAACTTTAATAGTTTCTAGTAGATAGAGCAAACTAATATCGCCAAAATGAGCGCATGATGATTCAATAGCAACTGCGGCGTATATCAAGCTCGTTTTAGACAGCACCTAGCACCTCTCCATCGGAGTTAGCGTCAACACCGCCGTAGAGCTAGCCTTGGCATCCCAATTAAGATTCGTCCTCCCCACATTCATATTGTTCGTGCAATGTTGTCTTTAGCATACTCACCAGAAGGTTTTGACTCCGAACCAATAGCCTCCGACCAGTCAGGATGCATTCGATCGAGTTATCGGCTTGCGATACTCCAAGCTCTTCATGTCAATGACTCCAAAGTCTGTTGGTACATGACTAGGTACTGATTAGGTATATATGTTGAGCTATAGAGCAACCTGAATTACGAAGCGCTACATAAGAATTGGTGATTTTGGTGATATTCAAGTTATTTGAAGCTATTCGGCCAAACATCGGCTTTATCAGCACCTAATCCTATCGCTTCTATTGGAGAGATCTGTTCACCGGCCATCTTGGCTACCTGAATTTCCTAAACTATAAGCCTTGCAATAAGTGCAACCTCTTTGAGAGTTGCTGATAGATACACATTCTGTGTCAGATCTCCTAAACACCTCGCTCCAACGGTTTGTATTGTCTTAACCATCCTAATCTGTAGCAGTCGTATCCGCAAAACCTTGGTGCTTACGCTTTGTTATTGCAATTGTAACTCGTCCACAGGTACTGAATCCTTGAGGCATTGCAGCAGGCAGAGAGTCTGAGGAGATCATCATCTGGCATTGTCTCCATATAGCCTAAGGATGGGGATGATGCTTGTCTTGTAAGATTATACTCAGCACCAGTGCCTGTCTCGTAATGCTTGACCATACAGAGCTGGGCAGAGATAGCAAGTGTGTTTGTCTGAGCGCGAGCATGGTCCTAGAGCCTGGAAGGCGCAAACTTTATTGTAGACTGGACATGTTTCCTTGCTCGGTTTATACCACATGGAAGATGAACCTGCACGTTCTTTCTGTTCTCAACCACAATCACACATCCGGTAGCCTCGCTCTATTCCGCAGTATTTGGGATATGAAACCGAGTGTTGTCGCTCAGAATAATATAACCACGGCGGAGAAGCTGGCGGAGGCGTTGAAGGAGTAGAGTGCGCTCATTGAGAGAGAGAGGCTCGAGGAGATGAAGCGCAAAGATGCAGTCAAATGTACCAAGAGCTGGCTGACCCATAGCCAGCCCAACTGCGGTAGCAAGATTTGGGTTCGTAACGTCGGCTTGTAGAGTGATAATACCGTGATTCGCACCAAGTCCAAGGTTGGTAGCATTGGCCGGTAGGTCCGAAGTGAAGAAGCCGGGCAGAATACTCTGTCCTTGTTGTAGGTTCGCCATTGTAAGTGCGCGGTCCGAGTCAGTTGCGCGGTGGGTGTAGGTATAGTCGTAGGCACCAACCACGAAAGCAAAGGCATTCCGGACAGCAATAATAGTACTGTAGATCGACATTCTGTATAAACTAATTAGCAATAGCAAACAAACAGTTGCTACATACTTGGAGGGTGGTTGCTGGAGCGTGAGCTGGTGAATTAAGGATGCTGCGTTGACGCTGTGATGGCGATGGTGGAGCAAGGTTATGAAGGTGAGGTTGCCGGGCTGATGTTTTGATGCAGGACTAGTCGGCAAGAGTTGTCGGTGCAAGAGTTATTGGTGCAAGAGTAACTGAAGTAAAGGTAAGGGAGGTTAGAGAAGTAGCGGTCTCTCTAAAGATGCTTCGAGTAGCAATGCTACTGAGGCCGGCGCCTGGCAAAAAGGTGGATGGAACCCTTGGTTGAAGTGAGGAGGAAAGATTGAAGAGAAAGAGTATGTGTGTGTATGCATGCGTGAGGAGTTGTTGAAAGAAGGGCTCAAGTAGGTGGATGGTAGAAAGCGCGAGGAAGGTGTGACCACCCTCTTCTACATACCGACACTCGCCTTCTGATCTCTTTTAGGATGTTTTCAAGAGGTAGTAATGCCGAGACTGGTTCTTAATAATGGAGAACCTACAGTTGGAGATGAGTGAAGAGATTGAGGAGAGATTCAGGAAATGTAGGAAGAATGGTGGGTTTAAGTAGGTGGCAGGAAGCACGAGAAAGATGCAACTACCTCCACGTGTCTGTGATTCTCGCGAGATCGCAATCTTCGGATCTGTAGAGCGAAGTCTTCGCCGATGCGATCACAACCCGATGGCGGAACCTTTGAAGTTCTTCGCATGTTAATTTCGCTGAGTAGTCAACCCTGTGGTTCAGTACAAGTGCATATGGGTCAACTATGAGCATTGCAGCTGTGGCGCGTCAAGGACAACAACATAAACTCGACGCTGGTCATTGCTAAGGGTTACACTACATTCAAGCATGACTTACTGGTTCGCGCCGCTCCTGGCGGATGATACTTGAGTTGACAGGTTTCCTTCGAATTCTGATGGATGTTCTGAACACCTAGACCTTGAGAGGTACGATGGTGTCTCCATTCGACTTGGCTTCAACCGCTTCCTTTCTTTTCTTCTCTTCTTGACGTAAGCTCATCTTTCCAGCAGGCTTCTTATCACCGGCGAATACTCAGATTTCACGTTTACTTGCGGAAGCAAGGAGTACGTAGTCCACAGGGCAATAATTCCTGACCTAAAAGCTATAGCCCGAACCTCGTTGCTGCCAGCTCCGTTTGGTGCTGACCTAAATCAAGGAAACCGAAGACCGCAGATTCTCGCTTGAACACTGAAACACCTTGGGTTATTGAAAATATGCTGGAATACATTTATACGGGAAGATATAGCTGTTCAGGTTGCTTTTCTTTGGACCGAGGACGAGCCATGGCTTCCCACCCTTCTGCATACTTGTACCGAAGTTCGGCCCACTCAACCCTCCTGCGACGCTGGCTGTACGTATAGAATATGCAGGCACCGTACATGTGGTTCGGATTGTGAGGGCGACTGTCGGGCGTTTGGGTGCACGCTGTGTGGAGGCGAGCTCCATAGGCTTGTCATCCATTTGAAAATGTACAAGATCGGAGACAGGTATCAGATCTCGGGCTTTAAGGCGCGTGCACGGGATCGGTGTATGGGTTGTTGGTCGGTGGCGTTCGCAAACGGCTGCTTCATGTTTGATGAAGCAGTCCATGTCATCACGGCACTTGCCATCGACGAGGATGTCGAGTTCAAAAGAGTGGATGGTCGAGCAGTTTTGGCGCCACGCAAGTGAGCAAGCACGATATCCGAGTGCTTATAACTGCGCGGGACGGTGCTGCTGGAATTCGGGCGCTTCGCCTGCTATCTTTGATATCCACCCAAGTCGAGAGTATTAGGGCAGATAGTTAGGTGTAACATGAAATCAGCAATACGTTTTATTGCCACAATAAGGGAATTGACGGACTAGGAAGGTCCATGGAATTAGTAAGAGGCGAACTGCACTACAACCACTCGAATGTTGCGAGACGAACCTGCGGAAGGCTGGGGAGATATATCGTTATTCCAGGTGGGTGCCGAAGGTGGCAGCTAGCAACTACATACCAAACTTCCTAGGATTTGCCAGCTTGCTTCTAAAATGCCCTTCACATGCCGTGATACGGAATAGGGCCTGCTAGCCGTACGAAGGGGAAGGTAGGAAGGGGTCACATGTCGCCTCAAGTCCCCGCCGCCCACCAAGTCACAGCCTTGAACATGAAGAGAGCCGCTTCCACGCACGCTCTGCATCGTGCGCTTTGATCTCCTCGTCGGTTGGTTGGCGCTCCTTGCACTCGAAGCGTATGGGACTTTGGCCTGGGCGCCGGGTCAAGTGAACTATGTAGCGTTTCTTGACCATTTCGACGCATTCAAAGCCAACAACATCATACAGACCGTCGTACCGAAGTCCACGCACGGGCGTGTATCAAATTGAGTTCTTGTTGACGTTGTGGGCGCGGAAAAATCTAGTGCTGTTGTTAGCAGGCGCTCGGATTTGTTCGAATTCGCGAAGACGTTGTGTAACTGACTGGATGGCGGTTCTCCTTGGGCTTGCTTATTGTCTCGACCAGGCGCGTTACACTCTACGAGAGATCGCTGTCAGTGTGAGTCACGCGGACGGGGATAAGAGCAATCAAGGGAAGGGGCAGGAGATGGGCGCATACCGAAAGCGGGTCTCTGTTATCCTTGTAGATGTGTACCAGACGTCGTCACCATCGTCGGTCTTGACATCTCTAAGGCTTCCGCAAGAGAATACTAAGGCGTGACATCCCTTGTTCACCCGTCCGAACACGCCATAATGAGTGGTGCCATGAGCTCTATCGCGAAGTGCACACAGCCGACTCGGCCACCACTGCCCGTTCACTAGGTTGCCTTCCCCGTAGTATTCGGGGCGGCGTCTGCCGGCGAAGTTGGGGTCGATATATGGCGTTCCAGTCTTGGGAAAGACGATGCCACGAAGGATATCCGCATTGAAAACTTGCATGGCCCAGCGGGTGTAAAGGTTCATTGCGCCGTGTTTGACGTCAAGAGGGAAACCCACGCCACCGTTGTACGCAAAATCGAATATGCGTGGCAATCCAAACCTGTTCTCCAGTACACGCGATGCTTTGACGAACACCGCATCAATTTTCCCAGACCCGAGAGCATGTAGCTTTGTACGAATCTCGTCGAACAAACGCTGCTCCCTGTCGCGACCCGAACTGCTTTGGCATCCGGCCATGCACTCCTTCAGACTTGATATCATTGTCTTCGTCGCGCTCAATCCAGCGTCTTTCTTGATGGCGATCAGAGTGAAATTAATCACGGCGAGCTGTTCGTGTCATAGGGGAAGGGTCCTGTCGGGTCTCATGAGCAGTGGGGTGGCCTCGGCATATGGGGTATACTCTGGTTTTGTCTTTGCACGTCTGGGCTTCCTCGCTATTAGTGGGTCAGATGCCGTTAAGGCACCCACGGTGCGCTGCTTCCTGGTGTCGGCAAATTTGGGCTTGCGCGGTGATCGCTGTGTGCCAGAAGGTGACCGGATGGTATGGGGAACAACTTGCCGAGCTACGCGCGGTGGGGAACCCCAATTCTCCGATGCCGTGGCTGCGGAACTAGTCTGCATGTCGGTTGGCGGGTTTGGCGCTGCCCGCACCTCAAAATCGCCGTCATCGTTGATCTCCAATTCGGGTTTGGAGTCAGAAGGAATGACCGAGTCTGGCATCCTGTATCTCTTTTGACCTCTGCTCGCTGCGGAGGGCGGATGTGATTCCGTAGAGGGAATTGCGTTCGCTAGTCCCTTTGCATGTCCCTCCTCTCTGTGTATCCGCACTTCGTCGGTGTACGACTTCCTCACGGCCCGAAGGTAGGGCTCGGGATCGCGGTCGGGTACTAAACCCACTGACGTCGGCTGCACGATGGCTAGATGAGACGGCTGGAAAGGTAACGAGAGGGTTGAAGGGCAGGGCAAAGTAGGATCTAGAGCGAGCGGACGGAAGTGAGATATGAATGGTAGAAAAGATGAGTCGGAACCATAGGTAGCGGTGAAGCCTGTTGAAAAAGGTGAAGTAGATGCAGGTGATGCGAAGCCGGCTGCAATGGGTGAAGTAGATGGATGTGATGTATAGCAGACCGAAATCGTGGGGGGTTAGTTGAGGTAAGGCGAGGTGAAGCTGGAAGGATGCGTAGGCTCAAAAATAGGCGGATTGGAGAGAAACCCTGGGCAGGAAGCGCTGTTGGTGGATGCGAACAGGTACGTAGGCAAGCGTCGCAAGGTGTGGACGAGTTGACTAGAGGCAAGATGCGAGCCCGAAGAGAGCTGCTGGGTCCATGTTCTCGAAACCAGAGGTGCAGGTCAATGATGGTGGAAGGGAACTCGTCCAGGTAGCTGGCGAGACGCACACGCAAAGGCATGAGACTGGGGTGTCCGTGTGCCCGTTACAAGCTTGTCGCGACATGTAAAAATCGCACTATCGTGTCCTTGGGCTTTATGGAGAGCGAAGTTTCGCTTTACCCCTAAAGTGGCTAAACAAGCTTGGTGCCTCTACGAAGACGCTCCAGCCTGTCCACTGACTGACTGTCACATGTTCTATGAGTTTTGCTGGTGGAGCCGTCGCGCATGTCGTGATGAACAGGGCCAGTCAAAGCCTTGAGAGGGTGGGGTTTGAGGATTTCGCGCCGTGTGGACCTGCCGCTTCCCCACGAGAAGTCCATGGAAGCCCTGAGGTTTTGTAAATGGCACACGGAGAGAGAGAGGGTGGTGGGAAGAGATGGGCAATGTTAGTATACAAGTGGCCCACAAGCTCCGAGGAAGAAGGCCTGGAGTGTGGGGGATGCAAGTGTATGAGGCCGCCTCTTCTGTGGGAGGTAAAGTCGCGGTGCTGGCGGTATGCCAAGATGAGCCAGGTCGGTTTCCGTCAAGCAATTGCTCGAGCTCCAGTAGTCGCCAGGGTCACCCTCACTTCCGGACCATAACGTGCTACTTACCACGACTGGTGCCAATGATGAATCCATTTGCCTTGGCGGCAACGGAAGTGAATGATCGTTGGCAGGCTGAAGGTTGGTTTCTTTGGCTCGAAAGTTAGATGTATCTAGAGCGTGACGGATAGAAGCGTGGCCTGGTAACAAGGGACTTTTGGTGAAGAGTGACCAACAAGTCGAGATTGTACGTGGGGCTGGCCTCCGGGTGAAGGGTCGAGACTGGAGCGAGGCGGCTGTTCGAATTTCGGAATGAGGCTCGTCATAAGGGTGAAGGATGGATGAATGCTCGAACTTTAGGGTGAAGCTGGTTGTAGAGGTGAAGAATGAACGAATGTTCGAAGTGGGGCTACATCTACATGGAAGGGTAGCGCGGCTGCCAATTCGCTGAGGGTGGAGCTCGGAAATATCGTTGTTGCTTCCCCTTCGAGGTCCGGAAGATCCTGCGTGAGGCCAGTAGTCCCTTCCTACTTACGAGCTCACGGGTTTCGCAACCCAAAAGGAGGATCTCCCAACTTGACTCGACGTTCATCGGCCAGATTGAGGACGGGGTCACTTCTCAGTTGGTGTGCTTCTCTATCCACTACACTCTTCCTCAGCATGCCGAGCCCTCGGACCTATCGTACGAGCACACCACCAGAAGCTATCCGGCTCCAACTATCACCAGTTGCACGGCTTCACGCAATTCAAATCAGCATTTCAGCAACACTATAGCTTGCCATCGTGCCAATGGCATTCACACCTAGACGTCGAAGGGGTCCTCCTGAGGGCGGCCGTGGTGGATCGTGGGCAGTAAGTTTCGTGGGCGTGGATTGTACCCTTGAGCATGTATTTTGTAATTGTTCATAATCTAGAGCTTGTCAGCACGGTTTCAAGGAAGCAATAATCGACCCTCGTCATCATCTGGAAGTCCTCGTCGCCTGCGGCAAGGAAGATCTTCTCCTCACCAAAGTCCCCAGCTGCGGCCAAGGTGCCTACGGTGAAAAGCGTGTTTTAGTCTCCAATGTCACAGCAGCTGTCAACAGCGAAGCGGTTCCCGCAACCTCTACAGAATACCGTATTTGGAATCAATCCCGAAGCCCGGTGTCCTGGGGGTATCGAAGACATATATGCGCCCTGGTTCCAAAGTGCTGTATCTCGGTGCTGCACCTGGAACTGGCCACGCACAAGACGAATGTCATTCTGGTTGTTGCCATCGTGAGCGGAATCATTGCTTCCAGGCGAGATTGTCCCGCTAACTAGACTGCAGAGAATGCACGACACCCCATGAAATACCGCATTCGACTGCATCTTTGCTTGAGCATGAGACCGGAAGAATAGTGGGAGAAGCCTTCCAGCGAAGTGCGGGTGCCTGCCACTGTGCCGTCTTGGGGAGGAATTCTCCGGCCATCAGGTTGTTATTGGCCGGAAACACTAATGTTGCTTAGTTACCGCCTTCCTAAAAGGGTATTTTGCCACTGGAATAATAATAATAATCCCAAAAGAGTCTTGGCACTACCTAAGGTCGAACACCAGCCGGCTCTACTATAATTTTGACGATATACTTGTCTAGAATACAATCAAAAAGCTTCATTTTTTATATAAATCTACATATGCTAGTGCATAGCGATTACATACTAAATTAGCATGGCGGTGGAATTCGGCAGTATTTGGGTGTTCAAAACCGTCGTATCTACCCGAAGCGTCGTTTCTACATAAGCAACGTTAGAGGGTTGTTGTGTTTGATGAGCCCGCGTATCTGGTATTCGGAATCGCAAAAGTGCATGTTCCGGTTCCGGGCCGACCTCACCTCGTTGCCGCCCCTCAAAGACCCTACCCATTGCTTCCATTGACACCCCAACGCTATTGTTCATCGCACTGCGCTCCCACTTATCGCAAGCGATCTTTCCCATACGCATGCAGCAGTCCCGCAAACATGTACCTTGCACCCTCTCTTGTTGCTCCTACCATCCTCGGCCTACTGTTCGCATTCGCCCTGCGCCAAAGCCACCAGCGTCCTCATGAATGATCCAAACGGCCGCACAATTTTCCCATCCGCATCGAGCACACTCCCCGCCTCTGCCACAACGGTCACACTTGTCAGAAAGGGTAATCGGAGCAGGGAGTCGGCGGCCCGCATCCGCAACGAGGTGTCGTTTGGCTTCGGGGGCAAGGCGGTCGAAGAGATGGAAGTGGAGGACGATGCGGCGAACTGCTGGCAACGTGCTTGGCTGATGACACAAGCTGTCCAGCGCTGGGAGGATCAGATCGATGGAACCCCATATCAATGGACTGGCTATGTTCCGCAGCTGGTGGCAGACGTGCTCCACGGCAATCGCTCGCCACAAGTCCTCCCGGGTCACGATCTTGAAGTCGGGGCTGTCGTGTGATGGCTGCAAGAGACAGTTGTCGACATGCGATGCTACAAGCCACTGCGGTGCGCCCGAGTCCGAGCGGTCCACATGCCAGGGTCGACTGAGCAAAGGATCCAATGCATGTACAATGACGCCGCGAATGGCATCCGGAGGCAGTCCCAAGAGCAGCTTCGGGTTTCGACTCCGCCGTTTGGGAGGATCATATTCCGGCCCCAGCAGTCGAAGCTTACGGGCCAAGTCCAGGAATCACCAACGATCTACGGAGAACCGTGCGACGTCAAGCATGTCGCAGGGAGGATGGATGACGAGGCCGGTGGAATGTCTCGCAAGGAGCTCGGACACCCCCTCCCTTGGGCCAGAAGAGGCTGGGCCCTGGCAACACCTCACCGACAGAGCCTGGAGGACGCTGTGGCAGCTGTACCACGGCAGAATGAACCCCAGCTGGGTGTATATGTCGCGATCCGTTTTCGGTGCGATCGCAATGCCAAGTGGAACGTGTATGACGCGCTGAAGCTCGTCGTCTGGGAGGTCGCACGGCTCCTTGGTCGATACCAGCTGTCGTGCAGTCCACGAGGCGAATGCAAGTTTCACCTTGTATCTGCATGCAATCCTTGGGACGTCAGCGGGGTCTCTGGTCTGCAGGGTTTGAATACGCACCGAAGCTCGCGGGGTTTGGAGCCGCAAAGCGTTGGACTAATAGGGTCCACCACGTGCCGGGGATCGGGAGTGTTTGGCGGTTGAAGGAGACGCTGCCGAGCTGATGATGAATCCATGCCGAGAATACGGTAGCAGTGTCAACAAACCAAAAGGGGCAAGAAGAGGTTGCAGACGATCGACGACCTGTGCGTATCACCACCACCACTGCATAAGCGAAACGAGCACACATAAAGAGCCAGCTGGATTGGGAACGCAAAGGCAACGCGTAAACGCCCTTGCAGCCCCTCCCATTGACAGCCCATCATTGCTGAGCCTCTTGCGATGGCGGTATAAAGTGCAACTCGGGCACGCAACCGTCGTCTTCACGAATCTCGACTATGCATAGGGCCTTTAGCAACCGCTTCCGCGATACTGCAGCCAGGTTTTTGAGTTAGCTGCTACGCGCCGTTGGCGATGCAGTTCTCATCCCTAAACCCTCCCGGTCGACCATGAGCCTACACAGGTCCCATGCCATTATATCATGATCCGAATCGGTTGAAGCCGTTTTGAACGCGTAACTCCTCATATGTGCGATGCAGTCGTGCTCGTTGGCTTTGAGAAATCGTAACACGCCGAGATCGTCAAGGGGTGGCCTTCCTACTCGAAAAGAGTTCCACAGTCAACAAATTCCTGTTCTGTCGGGCCAAGTCGCATCGACGATGGTTGGGATGCGTTGTGGAGGGTTGAAACAAACCATTTCTCGATGCAAACTCCCTTCGAAAGGTACTCCTCACCCTTTCGCCTATCAGGCGTCCGATGGGTATGAGTTGGTCGTTACGCCACCGCCTGAGTTGCTCAAGCTCCTCGATCGTCTGCTGCTTCTGCACCAAAGCGCGAGGATTGTTTGGTTTGCGCTGCTCCAGAGGATTCCTCGGAGGCATCAAGCTGTAGTTGAAGGCGCGGACGAGATTGGAACGCTTACGCTTGTACCTGTCGTACGTCAGACGAAGGAATTCCTCGATGTCCATTGTGTTGTAAGGAGTATGATGGTTGAACAACCTTAATTAATTTAGGAGGGCGGGAGCCTATCCTTATATATATGCAATAGCTATATAGGAGTCTTAGCTATATAAATTATAGCATTAAACCTTTAGTTCTATACTATGCTTTAATACTTCTACTTAGATAAAGCTACTAGCCTTTTTTAAATATAAGTTATAAATAGCTTCTACTAAATAAGTAACTAAAAAA